>JADLZL010003047.1:0-25672 GCA_015844335.1 Chrysopogon serrulatus
GAGGAAGCAACTTTTTGTTGGATGAGATCGAGATTCCCGGCTACACTTGCTCTTGTAAGCATGAACTCCACCGCGAGGACCTGCTCAGCTTCAATGCTCAACCACGACAACAACCAGCTTGGGAGAAGGCATCCCCTAGGTACCTAGGTAAGTGTACCGACGCGATTATCGAGTCAGTCATAAAAATGAAAAATACTAAAAATATGTGAGCACATGAAGGTTCACCATAGTATCATAAGAAAACTTAAAAATACTAAAAATATGTGGACACATGAAGGTCCATGCTTTTTAGAGTCTTATATAGTATGAGTCTTTGAAAATAAAAAACCAAATAAAAAAATGTTTGTCTAGATAGAGTCAATAAATAGGCAAGCCCTTGAGATGATCCTTAAAGATGAAAATAATGAAAAGCTGCTCTGTTATAACACCTTTGAAGTGCCTAGTTTTTAGACATAAATTTTCTAAGTTTTGGCTTTAACTATTTTGACATGAAGATTTACTCTGAGCCTGAAACTTGTGGGTTGCATATGCTTGAACTAAGTTTAGGTACTTGATTGATCTGATTGAGAAAGTCTTGAGCCGCTATCTATCTTGTTTCGAGTGACACTAAAGTTCTAGAGATTTATCTTTTAAAAAAAATGCAAAACCTTACATGATGAGTTCCTGTATGACAAAGCTTACATTCCCACTAGAGCCAAACATGATGAGATAGGCTAGATAAACTTCCACATATATGCTGCTTGTCTTGTATTGAGTTTTGTCAACCTTTGTGACCCTTGTGAGAGATTTGTCATACTCTTGAATCAAGATCCACTTACACTCCACCTTCATACGCACTACTCTACACTAGAGTAGGCGTAACAACATGCCATTCCATCTACACCCATCCAAAAATATTTTGCTCCTACACTAGAAGAGAACACTAAAAATATTTCCATTAGATAGCCACCCAATAAATGCTCTAAGTTCTTGATTACTATCTCTCAAAAATCTTTAGTGCCAAAAGGAGTGTTATGAGCTATGCAAAAGTTATCATGAAAAAAGATAAACTAAGGGAGTTGAAAAAATGGACAAGTGTCCCAATGCTGAAAACAATGGGTACTTAGATACCCGTCTCCCTGAAAAAAACAAAAAACATAGCTCATAATCTCTGGCCAGTTCCAAAATCCAAAAGAGAGATATGTCTTCAAGGAGCATAGTAGAATTAGGTTCTACCAATTATCCACCATATCCATACACATGCACATCTTGATTCGACTGTATGACTTGTTTCTCCAGAGATCCATTGTTTGACTTCACAACATATGCATTGCAAGTTTGCTCTTTCAAGTTTTCTCCTCACCTATGAGCTCCACATAAGCTTTAGTTACAGGATGAAAAGAAAGAAATAACATCATTAGTGCCTTGGTGAGAATCCACAAATACCACATATACTAAGAGATTTGAGAGTGTCATACATGGAAAACTCTGAGTTTTATTTGAAAACCTCTAAAAACTCTAGAATGATAGTTGAATAAAAAGCTTGCAACATAGTGCTTGGCTAGATCTTTCTGTCTTTCAATTGCTCAAGACTAAAGTAAGAGCTGATAAACCCCATGGTCAAAGGTAACATGAGTAAGTTTAAAAAAGTCATTTCAGTTATTGCTTAAGCTTGGAGGAGAATTTTTGTCCGAATGCGGGTATACTGAGGAGTTACATCGAGATGGTTGCAATGCTTAAACTTATACATATCTTTCAATAACTTTTCTGAGCTTAGCTTTGCTATGGGACTAGCAAAGGTTAAGTGTGGGGTGTTGTTGACATTCGTTAATGACCAAATTTACCCATCAACTAACTCTCGGAAGAGACATATTTATGATCACCAACATAGACTTAGGGTTTACACTAACAGAATTCCCGAGTTTTGGTGAATCTATGTTTCTATAGGTACATATCAGAAAAGCTATCAAAAAGGACCAATATGACAGATTACAACCACCTCAAATGATGATTTGGAATACATCGCTGCGAAGAGCTCATCGAGACGATCGAAACAGACATATCATTTGCCTTTTTCGGAGTTCTGGATAAAAAGATATCAATTCCACAGCGAGGGTTGCACTAGAAGACTCCAGAAGGCGCGAGAAGACACCACGCCGAAGCGGACCACGAGAGGGCCGGAGCGGACCGGCCGGTTCGGCCTCGATCGGCCGGGTCTCGCTACGATGGCCAAATGGGCCCAGCTTTGGCCCATGTGCTCCACCGCCTTAGGGTTTCAATCGCAGCCGTCCGCCAAAGTCGGTTTGATCTAAGGGCTCACGTTCATCCCACCGGACTATAAAAGGAGGGCAGGACCCCCCCAGGCGGCACATATTCATTTGCTATTCTCTGAAACCCTAATCCAGAGGTGTCCCTTGAATGGATAACCTCTCGAGGGCCAGCCATCAAGAGAAGATTAGTCCTCTCTACGATCTAGTCTTCTAGATAATAGTGAGATAGAGAGTGAGGGAAGAGTTTGGAGGAGGTGCCGTCCTATCGATGCCCTCTCTACAGCTTGTACCTTGGCGGGATCAAGCTCTACTTGAGCTTGCTCCTGGGATGTCTCTGGTAATCAACTTCTGATGCAAGTAAATTCTATGCCTTTATTGCTTATCTGGATCATGACTCTCTTTGAGTGCTTTATTCCTATTCTAGAGGGAGTAGAGTATTATCATAGGTGTAAGCATGGTGCTTAGGCTTAGGATAATCCTGGATGCACCCTATATTCCAGATTTGGTGGTAGCTCGCGGAGGTGACTTTATAGCTCCGTTGAATCCTATGTATTCCACTATCCCGGTTATAGGCCAAGTAGGATGCGGTTGCTAAGGAGATCAACATCCTATGTCGGTGTCTCTCCTTATGTAATGTCCCTAGTTAGCAATAGAAGACATAGACTTGCCCAAGTTAGAAGAAGAGAACCATAGTTATCCTCTCTACTCTCCTATTATCATCAACCTTGATTGCTGCTCTCAACCATATTAATTGTCGCCCTAGTTCTACCTTAGTTCTATCTTAATCTAGTCTCTACCTTCACCTTATTGTTATCCCTAGTTAAGTTAGACCGTAGTTGATCTCACACGTTTCTCAGTGGAACAAAACCTAGAATACTTCTGGGATAAAGCTACAACGGTATTCGTGCGCTTGCGGATTATTCAGTGGGCGTTAACAGATATCAACAGCTGCAAACTAGGCAAACCTGGCCATTTGGCCTTGCATACCAGATAGGCTACATCACAGCCAGGTCACTCCTCCAACATGACCAAAATAGCTTTCCTACATACCACAACAAACTCTACCATGATGTCTTTTCATCCTGATTAGGCTGGTTTTGGTATTGTGCAGCATGTTCCATCGCATTTTCTTACCCTTAGTTGTGTCTTTTGCTGTTTTGCTTACATGTCTTTTCCACTGTAGTCTATGGACTTTCTTGAGTACCTCTAGTCACCAGTTGGCTCGTGTGTCTTGGAGATTTTAGAGCTTGTGAGTGCCTTACGGTTGAATCGAGAGATAGGCTAGTTTCCCATGGAGAAAATTGAATTAGCTCCATTCACTCCCCCTCTGCTGCCTTCTAAGTTCTATAATTGGTAGCAGAGTTGGTTAAGGATCAATCCACCTTAAATGGTTCTTGATACATGATGGAGACAATAAAGCACGCCAGTGGTAAAGCCCTATATTGGAAGATTCACATGCCCACCAATTGATAGAGTATCAATTCTCTTGTTTAGGACATTGTTTAGATCAAGACTACATGGTTTTGGCTACTTAGGATGGTCTATAGATTGACTAACCCATTTGCGTTAACCATGGCACTTGTGTGAGTAGGTTCGGGCACTTGGCAACGAGGATCTTGTGTTGGTTGTCAACAAGTTCAAGTGGTTCCATGACAACCACAAGAACTGACAGTGTGGTGGACAATAGTAGGCTAGTACAATGCGAGAACCCAACCACTTCATGCCCAACTGCCCCAAGATCAAAGGAAAGGAGGACTTTAATAAACATAGAGATAAGTGTGAGTACACTTCTAGTAAGCATTGTCAACATAACATACATATACACTTATCTTCCATCACTAAATATAGGTGTAGGGGTTTAAACTAATAAATTCCATGAGCTTTGGTGAGTTTTTATTTCTGTATTGTTTATGCAGAAAACCGATAAGGAGGACCTATTCATCAAAGGAAGTTATGATTAGTTGCAAAGCACAAGCACCAGAAGACTCTAGAACACTCAAGAAGGCAAACCACTAGATCAATAGGAGAACAAGGTGGAGCAAGTGTGTCCAACTAGATCGGTCACAAACCCTAGAAAACACTTCAACAACGATCAAGCACACAGTGACACAATGATTTTTCCCGTGGTTCAGCACACCACCAAGGCTTGCCTACCTCCACGTTGTTGAGGTTAGCCACTAAGGCTTGGGGCTTTACAACCCTATATCATTCTCAAGTCAAGAGACTTAACTCTTGAGATGAGAGGTGAGTTTATTAGTTTCACAAATAGTTACAAACCTCTTCAGGTTGCCGCACAAGTTGGCAAGTTCAAGGGCGACGTTCTAGCTGGCTAGGAGTAATGCTCGAAGAGTAATGAATCCAAGTCAATGGCCAAAATATGAACCAAGTGCTCTAAGACTTTGGAAATTAGTGGATCTACTCTCTAATCAAGTTTTGGAGCCTTTTCTCTCAAGGATTGATGGTAGAATCACATAGAAATGCTTGGGAGCTTGAGAGCACCAATGGAAGAGAGAGATGTGTTTCCTGACTATTGGCACTAGTCTGAAGTGAGGTGGACTAAGAAGAGAGTCATTGGAGACTGATGAGAGAGGTATAAATACCTTTGGTCCCAACGGTCGGTTAAATGCGGCACTGCCGAACTTAACGATGGCACTGCCACACAGTGGCACTACCGCTCTTAGGGTGTGACACTGCTGCACTAGCTAGACAACAAAGAGTGGGGTTTAGGTTATAGCTGACTGTCTTGGCTACAGAAAGATGATGTTTTCCTGAGAAATTTGATCACTTGGTTACACTCTTTAGCAAATATATTGAATCCTCCTTGATAGTTTGACTTTTCTATACTAAAATTCAAAATACAAAGGAATTTCAATCTCCTTCAAGCGGGATGTCATCATCTTTTGAAATTAAGGTGTAGGGTTATGAGGATGTCATCATCAACCTCCTTCAACCTCCTGAGTTGGAGGCCCATTAGAAACCCTAAGCCTTGTCTAATTCGGGTCCAACCCGAATTAGGCTTCTAGCACCTTAAGCGTGCGACCCTATGGGTTCACGCACGCATAGACATGGCTTGAGTACACTCATCCAATAGTTGACAACAGCCTCTAGCAAGGTCTGACAACTCCTATGTGTATGCAAAGATCATATCAGACGAACCACCACAACCACATACATATTATTCCCTTGCCATGTGATATTTAGTTCAACTCATGGGTTAACATTTAACCTAAGCATGGCCATGCATTTATTGATCCAATCACTTGAGTGATCCACTGATATCTTTCTCAATTAGAGAGGGGCATGTTCCTTCTTGATCGTCTATATCTCATAGCATGTTTCTCGATAAACTCGAAGACCACCTTTATAACTATCTAGTTACGGAGCAGCGTTTGACAGTCCCTAAGTAGGTCGTTTCACATCTTGAGTACATACGACAATCTCAGGCCTAAGGACATAATGTACATGATGCATAAAGAGATAATAAGAACACCTCATGTTGGGTCAGTCCAGCCCCATATCATACATGTGCCCACATTATTAGTTTGACATCTCTATGTCTATGACTTTTGAAATATAGTCATCAACTAATACATGTGCTGATCTAATATTCATATGTGTCCTCACACAAACTCCGATCAAGGACAACATTTGAATAACCATACAAGTAAAAGAGTTTCACAAAGAATTCATATAATTGCTAATTGATACAAGTTGTCTTCCATTCATGAACACATAATATAGCATGGATACAAATCAAAATATCATAGTCTCTATGATTACCTCTAGGGCATACTCCTCACAATCTCCCACTTGCACTAGAGTTAATTTTTCAGATATCTAATACCCATAGACCTCTTGTGCGCCTCACGCTTAGGCTGTGAAATAGCCTTTGTCAAAGGATCTGCTACATTCAAATCTATGTATATCTTGCACATCTTAATCTCATTTTGTCTACTGAACTCTCGAATGAGGTGAAATTTCCGCATTACATGTTTGTTCTTCTGGTGATCCCTTAGTTGCTTAGCCTATGTAATCGCCCCATTGTTATCACAATGTAAATTCAATGGGCCTGATGCATTCAAAAACACACTAAGCTCAATGAGGAACCTTCTCATCCAAACACCTTTCTTTGCAGCTCTAGACACTGCAATGTACTCGGCTTCTGCTGTAGAATCGGTCACCATCTCGTGCTTGGGACTTTTCCAGCTAACTACACCACCATTTATTGTGAACATATAACCTGATTGAGATTGTGAATCATCTGTGTCAATTTGGAAGCTAGCATCATTATAACCATTTACAACGAGCTCCTCCTCACCTCCATAGATTAGGAACACATCCTTAGTCCTTCTTAAGTACTTAAAGATATTCTTAACAAGTGTCCAATGAAGTTCACCCGGACCTGCTCGCAACACTTAGAGCATATGAGACATCTGGGCGAGTACATATCATGGCATACATGTTGGAACCAATAGCCAAAGCATATGGAACCTTACTCATGCGCTTGCGCTCTTAATCTGATGAAGGACACTACTTGTCGCTAAAGCATATACCATGTGACATAGGCAATAACCCTTTCTTAGACTGTTCCATGTTGAACCGTTTCACCACCTTGTCAATTTATGTGTCTTGGCTTAATCCTATTAGCCTCCTCGACCTATCTCTATAGATCATAATACTCAAGATGTATGCTGCTTCTCCTAAATCCTTCATAGAAAAACTATTATTCAATGAAGTCTTTATGGATTGCAACATTGGAATATCATTCCCAATCAATAGTATGTCATCCACATATAAGATCAGAAATACAACAGCGCTCCTACTTTTCTTCTTGTAAACACAAGGTTCTTATTCATTCTGACGGAAGCCAAACCCTTTGACCACATCATCAAAATGAATGTTCCAACTCCAAGATGCTTGCTTTAACCCATAAATGGATTTCTTAAGCTTGCATATTTTTCTAGCATTATTAGGATCAACAAAACCTTCAAGGGTTATTTCATATACACGTCCTCTTCCAAATTTTCATTTAGAAAGGCTATTTTAACATCCATCTGCCATATCTCATAATCAAAAAATGAAGCAATTGCTAGAATGATCTAGATAGATTTAAGCATTGCCACCGGCGAGAACGTCTCATCATAGTCAATTCCTTGAACTTACCGAAAACCCTTTGCGACAAGTCGAGCTTTGTAGACGTGAACATTTCTATCCATATCCTTTTTCTTTTTATAGATACATTTGCACTCTATGGGTCTAACCCTATCAAGTGGGTCAACCAAGTTCCAAACTTGATTGTCTCCCATGGAATCTATCTCGGATCTCATAGCACTTTGCCATTTCTTGCAATCTAGGCCCATCATTGCTTCTGCATAATCTGCAGGTTCATCATCTTCTAACAATAACAAATCTCCACTTCACGTAGTCTTGCTGATCTTCATGGTTGTGGCGGTGCGTCCAATGCCATGGGTGTCTTAACTTGTTCTGCTACATTAGTATTACTCGTAGAGTCATTCCCTACTGGCTCATCTTGAACTTCTTCAAGATACACCTTTGATCCATTCTTTTCTCCTTTGAGAAACTCTTTCTCTAAGAAAGCACTGTTTTGAGTGACAAACACTTTGCCCTCTGATCGGTTATAGACATAATACCCTAAAGTTTCCTTTAGATATCCCACGAAAAAACATTTGTCTGATTTGGGTGTTAGTTTATCTGATATAAGTAGCTTGAAATAAACTTCACAACCCCAAATTTTTAGAAAAGACAAACTGGGATACTTACCAGTCCACATCTCATATGTTGTCTTAACTACGGACTTAGAGAGTACCCTATTCAATGTGAAAGTGGTTGTTTCTAGAGCGTATCCCCAAAACGATAAAGATAGGTCCGACTGGCTCATATAGACCGAACCATGTCCAACAAAGTCTGATTACGTCGCATAGACATGCCATTTCTCTGAGGCGTTCTAGCCTTCTAGGTGGCGTAAGCTGTGGAACGATTCCGTAACTCTTTAGATGATTGCTAAACTCGTGACTCAAATATTCGCCTCTACGATCAGATTGCAAGGCCTTAATTTTCTTGCCATTTTGATTCTCTACTTCATTCTAAAATTTTTTGAACTTTTCAAATGTTTCAGATTTATTCTTCAATAGGTAGACATAGCCATATCTACTAAAATCATCACTAAAATTTATGAAGTATTGGAATCTGGCTCTAGCCATCATGCTCATTGGTCCACATACATCAGTATGCATAAGTTCCAACAAGTCAGACACCCTCCTAGGAAAACCTTTGAATGGCGCCTTAGTCATCTTGCCTAGTAGGCAAGCCTCACATGTCTCGTATGATTCAAAATCAAATAAAGTTAGAAGTCCATCAGTGTAATAGAATCGACCAATTTATAAAAGCACAAGTGTAAAATCACTTGCTAAGCAAGCAATTAACACACTTGAGCACTTACAAACCCGGTAGTCTGGGAAATCATGAAGGATTTCAAACCAAACATCAACAACCAAGATCGTACAGAGTTTAGCGATCACCGATCACATGTTACAATAGTTCGCAAATAATTCGATTACATCAGAGTTCACAAATAAAGTTATTACAGTACCAAGTCTCCAATAAAAGTAGTGGAAGCAAAGTAGTTTGAAACCTCAACCCCCACACACTTAGAGTTTAATACAGTGCCAGTCCAGAGTCACATCTACAAAAGCAAGTGGAGAGATAGTAAGATCGACCACTCTCTTGGTCTAAGTCTCACAATATCCATGGAATGAATGGCCATCTGCACAAACAACAAGAGGGATAAAACTCTGAGTACGAGAATGTACTCAGCTAGACTTATCCGATAAATTCAATAAAAAGACTCCAAGGAGTACGATAGGCTTTATCGGTGGGTACCTTGACTCTTTGCGAAAAAGCATAAGTTAACCAATTTAATAATAAGTGAAGTAGTTGGCTCAGCTTAATCAATTCCTATTTATGCTAGGTGAGCACCTATACTAATCATCACTTCTTATTTATTAATCAAACAATAGTAACCATATCAAGTATATCCTTTTCCATCATCATTATTATTATCACCATTCCATAATCATTACTATGATGACGTAACTCAAGTCAAGTGCTCACTGTCTAGGAGCGATGGCGATTCGAATCGATTCCTACTGAGCTCAGGGGGTATTCCCCACACAAACCACACTCACTCGTGAAGTAAGCTATAGGTCATCATGGCACTTATTCGGGAAGAATGCGGTTCGACTTGAGCCACCGTACCCAGGGGCCGCCCGACTGCCTGAGCCAGACTCTCTGGCCTCGGACTTACTCTTCGCGCCCCGATGGTCCCCCATCCATCTTCAATACGGTGCGAACGGATCGATTTCAACCTGAATAGTGTTAGGCTTCACGGTCAGAACGACTTATCTGACCAGCTAAATGTGGGGCATGCATTCAACATGACTTGAGGGACGCACAACGATGCGGTCCTTAATCGACACAGACAGAGTCACTATAGTCCAAAACCCTAAAAGACTCCGCCTGGTCTCCATTTTATGACAACACGTCCATTACCATGCTATATCAACACAAGACTTTCCATAAGTATCCAGTAACCACATATATCTTGCAGGTGACAGAAAATCACCTGACTTCTACCGTCTAAGCAGGGCTAAGCAAATTAACTCGTCCTAGCCTAGCAGGGTATCAAGGTGGGGTAACAAGGTAAATAAGGATATATAATGCATTAATGGTTGCACTCAACTCCTACACCTAATGCATCAATCATAAAGCATAATTAAAGTATTTAAAAGCATAGGTGAGGAATGCTCCAGGGCTTGCCTAGAATCCAATACAAGTCAGTGCTAGTTAGATGATACTCGCTTGGTAAGTATCTTTCTTCCCAGTTGTCGGTGCTAAAACTAGTGGTCCTAGTACCAACGAGTGAATTTACGTGCGTGCTCCCAACCCTGGATGGTGTGCAAGAAGGACACAAGAAGGATTTGTATTATCCTGCACCAAGGTGCCTGTAGGTAGGGTGTACAAGCGAGGTGGAGAGAGGGAGGCGTCCCAAGTCTCGTGTGAGATGAGTGTGTGTGTGTGTTTGCCAAGGAGATTGCTTGACTTGCTTGGTTGGATTCACCTGTCTTCGGAAGGACCCCCGTCCCCCCCTTTTATAGCCGGAAGGGGAGGGACGGGCTTTACAGTACAGTGTTTGAATAGGAAAGACGGTGGTGGGCGCCGCCTCATCCTGCCGAGGCCTTGGGGCTCCCTCTCTCCTTGTGCCGAGGCCCTGGGTGAGGCTGGCGGTTCTGTCTTGCACGGCGCCACACGTGCCGATGGCGGGCGCCGATTCGTGGAGTCGGCTCCTCGTTCTTGGCGAAGGAGGGACGTTTGCCTACGCAAGGGTCGGCGTGGGCGTCATGATGAGCGTGCCACGGCACTTTGTGGCCTTTCTTGTAGCTTTGACTCACTCGGTCAGGGCCCCGAGGGCCGCGGCATCGTTGTCGATATCTGGCGTGGCCGGCGTAGAGATACAGCGTATGGGGCCATCTTCGTCTGCCCCGGCTCTGGAAGCCTGGGTGCACACGGTGGCTGGGGCACCGGAAGACCCGACCGCCCGTCTGAGAGGGAGGCGCCGTGCTCTGCCCGGGATGCGGCGTGCTCCGTATTTGGACTCCCGTGATGGGACCTGTTCTGAGGGGTTAGTCATCATGACGCCCTACGGTGGCAGGCATGGCCGCCTCGGCGTAGGGATTGCGTAATCGTGAGCGCGGGCGCAGAGGTGCAGAGTGGTGACGGGACGGCTCCCATCCCGCCGGGGGGCTAGCGTCGGCCCGATCCGGGTGGGAAGGCGGGCGGTAGATATACGTCAAGTCGCTGGTCGGTCTTTGACCAGGTGATGCGGCGCGTGCCGGCCCGAGGCCTCAGCATGGGGGCTCGGTCGGGATGGAAGGCGGGAACTCGTCAGGAGGCCTCTGCGGGGAGGCTTCGGGCGAGGCGGAGTGTTAGTGCCCGCCCCGAGACCTCAGCAGGGGAGGGCTCGGTCGGGACGGAGGCGGACGCCGCCCGAGGCCTGGCCGAGAGGCTCGGACGAGTCGGAGCGGACGCCCGTTCGAGGCCTCTACGGGGAGGCTCTGGCGAGACGGAAAACAGTGGAACTCGTCCGAGGCCTTGGCAAAGGAGGCTTGACGGGCGGAAAGTTAGCGTTTGTTTGAAGTCCCAAAGACTGTGGGCTCCGAAAGGGGTGTTAGTGTGCGGTCGCTGGGCCTTGGCAGGCCGTGTTTTGTTACCTGTGGTGGCCTAGTTTTGCGTTTCTTGGGCCTAATTGTTAGGAGGGCCCTTATTTTGGTCCCCGACAAGAGCCCCCGAGCCTCGAAGGAGTGGGAGCACTGTTCGAGAGGCCGAGGTCGTGCTTCTTTGTCTAGTTCTGCCGGGCTAGGCTGTTAGATGCTCTAGGCGTTCCCTTTACATTTGGGATGGAGAGCTGCCGGGTGTAGCCCCCCGAGGCCTCGGGGGGCGTGAGTGATCCTTCGAGGGGCTTGTACGTGCTTGGTGAGGGTGTTCTCGCTCACCTCGAGACTGTTCTCCGGTGGGGGGCGCGAGCGCACTCGCCGGTGTAGCCCCCGAGGCCTCGGAGGAGTGTGGGTGCTTCTCCGAGGGCTCACATGTTTCCGGTCGAGTGTTTACGCTGTTTGCCGAGTCCTCGGGCCCGTCGGCTCATCGGGGGGCATGACGGCGTGGTTAGATGACGTTTCCCTACTCCCGCCGGGCCGTGCCGGGTAGCCCGAGCCCTTGCGGGCGTGGGGCGGCAGCGAGGTACTTGGTCGTTAACTTCGTGAACGCCTCGGCGCATCCCTTCCGCAGGGAGGAGGGTGGATTTTGTCACGTATGCCGTGACGCCCAGTGTCACACGCAACTAGATCCGTGAGCTGTTAACGGGAGGATCAAGTGAAACGCCTCGTGCCCCGCTTCGTTGGGGGTTGGGTGGGCCCGGAGGCGGTTTCATAAGAGCCTGCACGGTGTCCTCGAGGCGGGGCTCGGGTCCCGCCCGGGCCGGGTCCCGAGGGGCTCGGTGTCTCCCACGCTGGATCCCCTTTCAAAGCCGCCGTGGCTGGCCTCGATGCTGCTAAGGACGGTTTGCCGCCGCAGGGCTATGTTGTGTACAATGAGGCCGGCCCGAGCTGCCCCCGATCATTGGCCCGAGGGAGCCGCCGAACCCCGAGATGGGCCGCTCGTACCTACCGGGACCGTAATGGGCCGTCGCCCGGCTCCTTCGGGGAAGGAAAGCGCTTGAATGTAAAGACACCCCGGCTGGCGGGGCGGGGCGGCGCGCGCCTTTTCAGGGTAACCAGCGGGATGTGGAAGCGCGTGGCGGGCCTTTTCGTCGTGGCAGTTGCCGTCGCGCGATGCTTCGCGAGGTCCCCGCGGTGATGTGATGTCGCGGCTGGCTGGCTTTGCCACCCGAAAGCTGTATGGCGATCCCGGAGTTCGATGTGCGGGATTTTGTAATGGAAAAATTCATCGTGCGTGGCGCCAGCGAGACCCCGTAGGCATGGCCGCCCCGTCTTGGCGCTGGAGTCTCCGTGCGGCGATGTACTCGAGTGAAATCCGGGCGCGATCATGCATTAAATGCGGGTGGGGTGAACCGGGAGGGTTTTGGTATAAATACACGGTGTGGGGCGGCCGTCACGGTTTCTTCTCGCCCTCCTAAGCCCCTTCGCCGTCCTTGTTTCTCCCTGCATTAAGCCATGTATCCGGCTTGTAGAGAGAAAAAAGGGAGCGAGGGAGACAGAGATAACTCACCTTCACCCGTCCAGCCCGCCGCCGCCATGACGCCGAGACTTGAGATCGTCGGCGTGGAGGAGTGGGAGACGAGCCCGTGACGCCGCCGAGCCGGGTGGCGCTCGTGGGGAAGGGGCTTCTCCGCCCCGCGCCGACAACGCCTCGCCCGGAGTGGATTCCTGCCTGCCGACCACTGTCTCGAACCCGCCTCTCAGGGGTACGCCGTGAGCTTCACGGCGTTCCATGAGAATGGGTTCGGGATGCCGGTGGGTCGATTCTTGAGGGCCATCCTCGAGTACTACGGCCCGGAGTCGTAGAACCTCAACCCCAACTCCATCACGCTTTTTGGGCGGTGTTCGTCGCTTGTGTGAGGGCTTTTTCGGGTCGAGGTCCACTGGGGACCTCTCGGCTCTACTTCTTCGAGGGCGCCCTCTACCTCGAGGCGTCGAGAAGGAGAAGAGGACGTCCGTCCGCGCCCGGCATTGACACCTGCTAGCTTGCTTGGGGCCGCAACCGGGATTCGTATATCCCGCCAAGCTCACCTCCTCCAACCGTGGTGGGGCGCGCCAAGTGGTTCTACCTCCGGAACGACTCCGGCCATCCGCCCGCCTACACCGGGAAGGTGTTCGATCGGAGCCCGCCGGTGGAAGGAGGAGATTATCCAGAGAAGGTCAAGGTCACGAAGAAGGTGTTCCGAGCCTTGAAGACGCCGACCCTCAAGGGGTTGGATGCGTCGGTCGTCATCGCCGCTTCCTGACGGGCGTGTCTTGCCCCCTCATGGACAAAGCGGCCCCGCCTGCTCGACATGAAGGAGGGCAGCCCCTGGGCCGGGGCGAGGATGTCGTCCATCGACCTCGATCACAACGAGATCGTCGATCGGACCAAGAAGGCGGCGACGGTGACAGACGTCTCCAACCTCTACAAGGTTGCCATGCGCCCCCACCCGGATGCCATCTCCGTGGTAAGTTTTTGGTGGTCGTGTTCGTACAGTTAATGTTCGCATCCTCCCCTTCATCCTCACCTTGTTCTTTTTCTTTGTGGGTTGGCGGGGGAAGCCGCGGGCGTCCAAGCCTCCCATCTCCGCGGAGAAAAAAGGCGAACAAGGCCCACGCGGAGAAGCGTAAGGGAGAAGAAGAAGAAGAAGTCGGACAGGAATGTCCGTAAGCAGAGCGAACAGCGCGCCCTGGACAAGTTGCGGCGCCGGCAGGAGGAAGAGGGACTCCCTCGAGAGCCGACACCCTCCGATACCACGGCGCCGATGATGACGATGATGAGGATGACGAGGGGGGGGAGGATTACGACTTCCTCGGCTTCATGGAGAGCGAGAGGTGAAGGAGTCGTTGGTCCCGCCCGGCTCCCCGGTGATGCGCCGCAGGCAGGCAAGCGGAAGAGAAGTCCAGCAGACCCAAGGCCTCGGCCTCGGCCTCGGCGTCTTCGGGGCCGAGGCGTGTTGAGCCTGAGCCTGGCCGCACGCCCTCCCGTGAAGAGGGAGGGTGGTCGCCATGGCCGCCGTGAAGGACGCCGCCCCTGCCCTTCACTCCGCCGAGGCAACGGGCGGGGCGGGGTCGGAGACATGACCCCGTTGGGGGGGACGAGGCCTCTCCCCGAAGTCGTCAAGGCCGGCCGGCCCCTGGCCGGGGGGCGGCTTGACCCGCCCCGAGCGGCCCGAGGTGGCGAGGAGGGCCGCCGAGGGTGAAGCTGGCCTCACCCGAGGAGGCGGGCGACGCCGGAGGGTCGGCATCCCTGTGCTCCGCGACCCCAGAGTCGCGGCCGAGGACACCTCAAGTCCGAGCCCTGAACGAGCACGGCTCCAAAGGAGCCGATCGTTTCAACCGCCGGGGTCGCTGTGTAGGTGTTTGTCCTTTTAGTCTTCCGCCCTTTCATTCTTTTTTTTTTTTTTTTTTGAAGACTCACTCTTCTTGCTACCGCAAAAAAAGCGCAAGACGGGCCCCGGCCCCGCCGCCTCCGCAAAGCAACCGGGAGGCTACAGCCAAGACGGGCGAAGCGCCACTTGCTGCCCCTCGGGTGGTGGCGCGGCGACCGAGGAAGCGGTGATCGAGGCACCCTCGGCCGGGAGCCACCCTCCGCCCGCGACGGGGCGCAAGCGCTGCCCGAGGCCTTGGCGGCGCCGCTGTGGAGGCCGTGACGGCGCCGTGCCGGGGAAGCGGGTGGACGGCGCCGCCTCGATGGCTCAAACCGGGCGACGTGGTCATGGAGGAGCGAGCGCCGTTTCCGCCTTGCCGCGCCTCGACGCAGAGGTGGTGGGAGATCCTCCCTCGAGGGAGACCGCCCGGGGAAAGAGGTGGTCGGTTTTTCAAGTGATGCTACCTCCTCAGCGCGGCAACCGTGAGGGGTCGCCGACCGGGGCGCCCGCCGAGGGGTCCTTCTAGCCGTAGCGTCGCCGCCAGACAGAAACCGGGTCGGACCGCCGGGACCCGAGGACCGCCGCCTACGTGCCGGACGACGCCTTTGAGTCGAATCTTGGGAGCAAAGCGGATAAGTACATGAAGTCGGCCAAAAACCTCGCTTGTTCTCGCTTTCTCGCCGATCTTCTCCGTGGACCTCCCCGACTGTTGAAGGTAATACAAACATTTGTGGTCGAAGCCTTACCTTGGCATGAGCGCCTAGAGGCGGCTAATCCGTTGGCCCCGATTTGTAGGACTCCGGCGATGGCCCCCCGAGAAATCGAAGTTTCTCCGGTTCAGTCCGCCTCGACGAGGCGCCTCCATCTCCAACGGCAGGTGAGGCAAACCAGCCTGCGACCGAGCTGGTCGCGGAACGAGGAGCTCGACAAGCTCCGCGCCGAGAAGGAGGCGATGAGGACGACGCTGTCGAGGCCCCGGCACCATCGGGACCTTGACAGAACCCGGTGAATATGGACACCGATCACCGGCTTTTTTGTCGACGACGCCACCATGGTGCGGGCCGAGCTTGGGCAAGGGCTGAATGAGGCCATCCAGCTCAAGGCGCAAACCATGGAGGAGGTGGTGCGACGGAAGGTAAGTCTTTGTCATTTTTGGGGCCGCATCTTTGCATTCTAGCTCCAAGGTGACCCCCCGGCGGATGGAGAGCGAGGAGGAAGTCGCTCTGAGCAAACGGGCGGACCTCAAGCAAAGGTGACGGCCTACTACCTCGGGCGCAGGCGAAGCTCGAGGCCCCCAAGGAGAAGGTCGGAGCCGCTTTACACGGGCCGAGGCCGGGAGCCCGCCGGTAAAGAAGCTCCACCGGGCCGCCGGGAGGCGTTGCCTGCACGGGTGGAAGCGCTTGGCCCACGCCGCCCAGTCCGGCCTTCGGACCGGCGTGTCGCACACCTTGGCGATGACCCTCTCCCATTACGACCTCGACCTCCCCAAAGTTTCCCGAGGGGCTCATCGCCGCCGAGGACGAGGAGGGTCGCGAGAGGGAGGTGTTCGACGAGCCGCTTCACGGGGCTGAAGGCCACGACTGCGCTGGTCGGGCACTTCCGCACGGGCGATCCTCCCTAACGCCGCCGAGGAAGGAGCCGACGCCACCGACGCCATGGATGCCGCCACTGGGAGGAGGGGGGCCGGACGCCCCCCGCTGAAGTTCGCATGTTGGGCCGAAGCGTGCCCATGTAAAAAAACTTGATTAGTTTTTTGTTATTCTGTCGTCGGGTTGACAAGTACCGTGGGGCCCGTCGAGGCCTTGTGATTTGTTTTCTCGTTTTCTGTCTATTTTTCGTGCCTTTGAAACTCGCCTCGTGTTTAGATTAGGGCCGTTTGTGGGGACATTGAGTTTTAGAGGTTCGTTCCTTAGTCGGGGGTGGTAAGTAAAGGTCCTGAAGCGCCGGGGCGTGGGAGGCCTTGTAGCTTTGCCGGTTCTCGACGCTTGGAGCGATCCCCCCGCAAAGCATGAAGCTTCTTCGCCCTTAGTCGGTGAGTAGGAGTATCGAAGCGCATGGGCGTAAGTGACTTCGTGGCTCATCCGACCTTAGGTTTCAAGACGCCTTTCTAAACGCTCGGGATCTTCAAAGACGAAAGCGTTCGAAAAAATGATAAACAAAAAAGGTAACGTGTTTGCAGAGTGCTTTTCAGGAGGGAGTTCCCCCCCTGTCTAGCCCCCGAGGGAGGCTCGGCTTTGATGGGTCAAAGCCGAGTCTCGCTCAGGCTCTGAGGCGGTGTAAGTGTAGTTGAGGTCCTCAGCCCCCGAGGGCCTCGGACATGTTTCTTACTTGCAGAAAATTGTAAAAGTGTTTTCCATTCTTCTTTGAGAAACATGGAGTACAACTATAAGTAAGAACTTGGAAACTTAAGGGTAGAAGCGACGTAGCTGTTGAATGTTCCAAGTGTTGTTGAGGACTTCTCCGTCCTCATTGGCGAGCTTGTATGCGTGCCCCGGCTTGAGGACTTCGACGACGATGAAGGGTCCTTCCCAAGGCGGCGTGAGCTTGTGGCGTCCCCCCGTTGTCTTGGCGGAGACGGAGCACCGATCGCCTTCCTTGAGGTCTTCGGCTCGGACCGCCGGGTCGTGGTAGCGTCGGAGGGACCGCCGGTATCTTGCCGAGTGTAGGAGGGCAGCGCCCCCGGCCTCGTCAAGCATATCCGGGCCGAAGTTCTCCCCGAGCCAACCGGTTGCTTTACTCCTCATAGGACTTGAGCCTCTGAGAGCCAAATTCCAAGTCAAGGGGGAAGGACGGCCTCGGAGCCGTATACCAGAAGAAAGGCGTGAACCCCGTGGCTCGGCTCGTTGTCGCCTTGAGGCTCCAGAGGACCGAGGGGAGCTCCTCGAGCCACCTTTTGCCGAACTTGTCGAGCTTGTTGAAGATCCGAGGCTTGAGTCCTTGCAAGATCATCCCGTTGGCCCGCTCCACCCCGCCCATTCGCTGCGGGTGTGCGACCGAGGACCGCATAATGCGTATCCGGTGCTTGTCGCAGGTTTCTAAACTTCGCCCCGTGAACCGGGTGCCGTGGGTCGGTGATGATAGAGTTCGGGACTCCAAAGCGGTGGACGATGTCGGTGAAGAAGAGCACCGCCTGCTCGGATCGAATGTTGGTGACGGGCGCGCCCGATCCATTTGGAGAACTTGTCGATGGCGACAAGCAAATGGGTGAAGCCTCCTGGGCGCCTTCTTGAGAGGTCCTACTAAGTCCAAACCCCACACGGCGAAGGGCCATGTGATCGGGATGGTCTGGAGTGCCCGAGCCGGTAGGTGCCCCCGACGAGCGTAGTAATCGGGCCCCCCGCAGTGCGCACTACCTCGGTGGCGTCGGCGACCGCGGTTGGCCGTAGAATCCCCCGCCGGAAAGCGCTGCCGACGAGGGAGCGGGGAGCGGCGTGGTGGCCACACACCCGGCGTGGATTTTGCGAACGAGGGCAAGGCCATCTCGACCGTGACGCATCGCCGCAGACCCCGAGGGGCTTCGCTTGTAGAGGTTGTCCTCGATGACGACGAAGGACTTTGCTCTTCTCGCGATGCGCCCGGCCCGATTGAAGTCCTCGGGGAGGGTTCCCCGAACGATCCAATCGAGGTATGGCTTTCTCCAGTCCGGCTTGGGGTCGGCTTCCGGATCCTCCCCGCCGATCTCCATGACCCTGGGGTTTGACGCCGAGGACGCCCTGAGTCCGAGGGGCCCCTGCTGCGAGAGGGGACCTTGGGCATCTCCCCCCGCCCCCGAGGGGGGGTCGAGCGATTCTCCGTGGCCTCCTCCTATTTGCCGAGTGTGATGGAGGGAGCCGTGAGGTCCTTTGTGAAGACATCGGGGGAACCGGGTTCTTCCAAATGGGCGATCTTGGTGAGTTCGTCGGCAGCCTCGTTGTACCCAAGGGCGGACGACGTGGTTGAGCTCAAGGCCCTCGAACTTGTCTTCCAGTGGCGCACACCGCCTTGCAAAGACGCTGGGCCCATCTTGGGGTCGTGGCAGCTTGAGTCCTTCATGACCGGTCGATGACAAGTCGCGAGTCCCCGGACATCAAGGCGCTTTTGATGCCGAAGTTCGATGGCGATCTTCAACCCGTTGAGTAGGCCCCTCGTACTCCGCCATGTTGTTTGACCCCGGGAATTGAGGCGGATTACGTGTCGCATGTGCACCCCGAGGGGGGGGAGACAAAGAGAGGCGCCGGCCCAGCCTTCATCGTGGACCCGTCGAAGTACATCATCCAAGACTCCACCGGAGCCGGGTGGCGGTAGCCGAGTATCGGTCCACTGGCGATGAAGTCGCCCAAGACTTGAGACTTGATAGCCTTCCTTGGGCTGCAGGGAGAGGGTTTCCCCATGAGCTCAACGGACCACTTGGCGACCCGCCCCCCGAGACTTCCCGATTTTGGAGGATCTCCCCAACGGGAAGGGAGGAGACCACCGCCACGGGGTGAGCGCCGAAGTAGTGCGGAGCTTGCGCCGGTCGAACCACCGCAGAGAGCAGTTTTTGGATCTGCGGGGTAGCGGATCTTGGTCTTGGACAACACCTCGCCGATGAAGTAGACCGGTCTCTCGGACCGGGGGTGTGGGCCTCCTCCTGCCTCTCGACGACGATGGCCGCAGATCGACTACCCGCGTTGTTGCGGCAACGCATGTGAGGAGGGGCCTCTTCGGGCCGGGGCGGGACGAGGATCGGGGCGCCGGTGAGGGCGGCTTTGAGCTTGCCGAGGGCCTCCCGGGCCTCGGAGGTCCGTGAGAAGCGCCGGATTCTTTTTTTTTAGGAGGCGATAGAGGGGCAGGCCCTTCTCGCCGAGCCGTGAGATGAAGCGCTTAGAGACGCCAGACACCCCATGACTCGCCGCACACCCTTCTTCAGGTCCTCGATCTGCCCCATGCTCGTTACCGCTAGCTACCTTCTCCGGGTTGGGCTCGATGCCGCTTTGAGACGATGAACCCGAGGAGCATGCCTCGGGGGACCCCGAAGACGCACTTTCGGGTTGAGCTTGACACTCTTGGCCTTGAGACACCGAAATGCGACCTCAAGGTCGAGATGAGGTTGTCGGCCTCCTTGGTCTTGACCACGATGTCGCCGACGAGGCCTCTACGGTTTTCGCCGATGTGGTCTCCGAAAACGCCAAAGATGCACCGGGCCGATACGTGGCCCCCCAAGGCTCCTCGAGCCCGGAAGGGCATTGTCACGTAGCAAAGTACATACCGAAAGGGGTGATGAAGGAAGTCGCGAGCTGGTCGGACTCCTTCATCTTGATTTGGTGGTAGCCGGAATAGGCATCAAGGAAGGATAAGAGCTCACACCCCGAAGTGGAGTCGACTATCCGATCGACACGTGGTAAGGGAAAAGGGACTTTTCGGACATGCTTTATTTAGACTAATATAATCTACACACATCCTCCATTTCCCACTCTTTTTCCTAACCAAGACAGGGTTAGATAACCACTGTGGTGGAACACCTCCTTGATGAACCCGCCGCCAAAAAGTTTGTTCACCTCCTCGCCAATGGCCCCGCGCTTCTCCTCGCCAAATCGGGCGCAGACGCCGCTTCACCGGGCTTGACCCGGCCCGGATGTCAAGGGAGTGCTCGGCGACTTCCCTCGGAATGCCCCGGCATGTCCGAGGGACTCCACGCAAAGATGTCGACGTTGCGCCGGAGGAAGTCGACGAGCACAACTTCCTATTTCGGGTCGAGGGAGGCGCAGATCTTCACCGCCTTGCCGATGGAGAGGCGGGGTCCAGCGGGACCTCCTTCATTGGCCGGACGGCTCGAATGCGCCGACGTGACGCTTGGTGCGTCGAGGGCCTCGGAGACGCCACAGCCTCGGGTGCTCGACTGCCTCGACGCCGCAGCTTGAACGCGTGTTCAGAGGGAGGGGCCAACGGTGATGACGCCATTAGGGCCCGGCATCTTGAGGAGAAGGAAGTGTAGTTGGGGACGGCCATGAACTCCAGATACGCTGGACGTCCGAGGATTCCGTGATAGGTTCCTCAAAAGTCAACCACGCCGAAGGTGATGACCTCCTTGCGAAAGTTCGACGGCGGCCCCAAAGCGCAGACGGGAGGTCGACAGCCCGAGGGGCCAGCGGCCTACCCGGCACTATGCCCTCGAAAGGGAGAGCTACCGGGCCGAAGCCGTGAGCGCCTATCCCCAACAAGCCGAGGGTTTCGGAGTAGAGGATGTTAAGGGCACTTCCGCCATCTATCGCACCTTGGTGAGCCGCACGCTGCCGACAATGGGGTCGACCACGAGCGGATACCGCCCCTGGCTTTGGCACGTAGGGCGGATGGTCGCCGATGCTGAAGGTGATGGCGTCGGCGGACCACGGGTACCTGCGGAGTGGTGGGGTGAAATGAAAATATCTTCGAGGCTCGCGCTTGATCCGGCGCGGGGTGAGGTTCGCCTGCCGGGCAGCCCCCCGATGACCATGAAAACGCCATGGACCTCGTGGAACTCCTCGCCTTTGTTTTCCCCTCCTTCTTTTTCTTGTCCTCTGGTGGTGGAAGCTTTCGGTAGAAACGACAAGCCAAATCGCACTCCCCCATAGTGTGCTTGACGGGAAACTTGTGGAAAGGGCGTGGCTTTTGAGCATGTCGCCGAAGGCCCCTGGCCCGGGGGCCTCGGGGGTCTTGTGGTCAGCCGTGGCAACGATATCGGCCCCTGAGTCCACCTCTTTCTTGCCCTTTTCCCTTTGTGCTTGTTCTTCTTGTTTTTTCTGGGGCCGCGGGTTGCCTCCCCCTCGGCATTGTCCTCCTTCCGCTTCCCTTTGCCGACGCCGCGGAAAATCGAAGCCCTGCCCCTCGCCGCCGGAGGCGAAGTTCGCCGCCACCTCGAACAGCCTTGTTGGCGGTGGTTGGCATCTTTCCCGCCCAACTCATGGACGAGCTCCTTGCGTGTCGTGCCGTCAAGGAATGCACCGATGATGGCGCTGCCGGCCACATTGGGCAGCCCGCACTTCTTCGAGAAGCGCCTCGATGAAGTCACGTAGCGTCTCGTCGGGCCTCGGGGCGGCGGAAGGAGATCCCACGAATTCCCCGGGCGCACATATGTGCCTCCCCCGAAATTTCCCACAAAAACCCCGACTAGCTCGGACTGGGCCGCTGGATTGTGCGGGCGGGAAGATGTTCAACCAAGCGCCGCGTCGAATCACCCAAGTGCGCCGGAAGGTTGTGGATGATAAGCCGGTCATCGTCCGCGCCGCCAAGCCTGGCATGCCGCGGGGAGTCGTTGAGCCAAACCTCCGGGTTCGCTTTCTCCCGAGTATTTGGCAAGATTGGCCGGCTGCCGGAACCGGAAAGGGAACCGTGGCGCCGCGGATCTCCCCGGCCAAGGCGCGCTGCCCCGAGGATCGGCATCGCCACGGTCTCGCCGCTATCGCGCCTTTCCGCCTCCGCGGGCCGGGCGGTCGTATCCGGCCCGGCCCGGCTTCCTTCGCGGGGCGTTGTTGATGACGTGCGCGGCGCCATCGCCGATGCTGCCGTCGTCGCCCCAAGACGCCAGGATCGGTCTCCTCGCGATGGGTCCTGATGGACCGAGGCTTCGCCAAGGCTGCCGGGCTTTTCATCCTCCTCATCCTCGGTGTCCGATGCCGGGAGGCCGAAGCTTTCACCGCTGGACAGCAGCTGTCTCGAGATAATCTCGCAGATCATCTCAAATCCTGTTGCCTCCCGGGTCGATGGTTCCGCATCGACCGGACGAGGGGGCAGCCGCGACGTTATGACTTGCACGGGGGAAGATGGGGGGGACGCTTCCCCTCGCCGCTGACCATCCTTCGTTGACGCCACGCGGCGTGCCGACGAGCATGGGGCTAGGGATTGCGCCACCGACGGTGGGGCATGCTCTCAGACGCTTCTATCTCCTCGTCCGTAACAGCGACGGCCGCGCCGAGCCTGTCCCCAAGCTCCCGAATCCGCTTGATAGCGGGACGCCGTGGCCTCCGAGGGGTAACCGGTAGTTCGCCGGTCCCCGGAGGGCCCGCATGTGATGAGTTTGTGGCCCCCGGGCCCGGAGGCCGGGATGTGCTAGGTCCGGGGGTTGCGCCCGCCGGAGTCGCCTCGGGGCGGGGCCCGGGATCACGGCCCTCGTCGCTGCCGCTGTTGCTGCCGCTTACGCCGAAGTTCACCGATCTCCACGTGAAAGCATTCACGGGTCGGATCGCATGTCGCCCGGGGAGTCGAGCCGGTAGCCGAAAGCGAGGCATGCTCCGGAAGGAACCCCGCGGCCTCCGTGTCCTCGAGGTAGCGCCGGATCGGGTGGATGTAGCACTCGCCAGAAGTTGCGCCGCTTCCTCCCGCCAACAGTGTAATCCTCGAGGCGTGGATGGATCCGTCGGGGATGTCCGCCGAGGTGTTCGCGGAGCTGGCCGACGGCGTGGACGCCTTTCTCCGGCTCCCATGACGGTGGAGACGCACGCCGCGACGTGGCAGCAAATGACCAGGCCAAATGGCCGGGCGTGGTGGCGACGGGCGGCGGGCGCCGCCCAGCCCACAACGCCGCAAGGTCCTCCTCCGCATCGCCGGGCGCTGGTGCGCCCGCCGCGCTGGCGGAACGTGCCACGGCGCCTCGCGACGGGCCGGCAAGGGGTCCACCGAGCCTCGGGTCGAGGTCCCTCGACTCCGCCGGGAGAAGTTCCATGTCGCATCGACTCCAGCTTGACACGAACTCGAGCTCACCAAACCGAATCGTGGTCCCCGCTCCGGGCCGGGCCGGAGTGGGAGTGGAGTTAGGGCTGGGAATCCGCCCGAAATGTCGTTGCTAGCCATTCCGAGTTTTGGCGGGAAGGAAAGCGAAAAGCACGCACAAGCCCCTACCTGGCGCGCCAACCTGTCGGTTCTAAAACTAGTGGTCCTAGTACCAACGAGTGAATTTACGCGGCGTGCTCCCAACCCCGGATGGTGTGCAAGAAGGACACAAGAAGGATTTGTATTATCCTCGCACCAAGGTGCCCGTAGGTAGGGGTACAAGCAGGTGGGAGAGAGGGAACCGGCCCCAAGTCTTGTTGTGAGATGATGTGTGTGTGTGTGTGTGTTTGCCAAGGAGATTGCTTGACTTGCTTGGTTGGATTCACCTGCCTTCGGAAGGACCCCCCGCCCCCCTTTTATAGCCGGAAGGGGAGGGACGGGCTTTACAAGACAAAGGTTTGAATAGGAAAGACGGTGGTGGGCGCCGCCTCATCCCGCCGAGGCCTTGGGGCTCCTCTCTCTCCTTGTGCCGAGGCCCCTGGGTGAGGGCGGCGGTTTTGTCTTGCACGGCGCCAAGATCGCCGATGGCGGGCGCCGCTCCGTGGAGTCGGCCTCGCTTCTGGCGAAGGAGGGGGACGTTTGCCCTCGCAAGGGTCGGGTGGGCGTCATGATGAGCGTGCCTGTAATGGCTCGCTGTAGCTTTTGACTCACTTCCCGGTCCGGGCCCCCCGAGGGCCACGGCATCGTTGTCGATACGGCGTGGCCGACGAGAGATACAGCCGTATGGGGCCATCTCGCCCCGCCGCCTCGAAGCCCGGGTGCACAAGCCGGGGCCGGGCACCGGAAGACCCGCCGCCGTGTGGGAGGCGCCGTGCTCCTGCCCCTGGATGCGGCATGTCTGTGATTTGGACTCCCCGCGGATGGGACCCCTACAGGTTAGTCAATATGACGCCCCTGGCCGCGGGGCGTGCATGGCCGCTTACCGTAGGGATTATGTAACGTGAGCGCCGGGGCGCAGAGGTGCAAGAGTGGTGACTCGGACGCTCCCCATCCGGCGCAGGGGGCTAGCGCCACCGACAACCCAATGTGGGAAGGCGGGCGGTAGATATACGCCAAGTCGGGTCGGTCCTTGACCAGTGAGGGGCGCTGCGGTCGTCCGAGGCCTTAGCCATGGGGCTCGGCCGGACGGAAGGCGGGAACTGTCCGAGGCCTCGGGCAGGGAGGCTTCGGGCGAGGCGGAGGTTAGTGCCCGTCCCGAGACCTCGCCAGGAGGGCTTGGCCGGGACGGAGGCGGAGGCCGCGCCCGAGGCCTCAGTCGGCCGAGAGGCGAGGCCGGCGAAGGCCTCCGGAAGTTCTTGGACGCCTGCCCGAGGCCTCTACGGGAGGCTCGGGCGAGACGGAAAATGTGAACTCGTCCGAGGCCTTGGCAAAGGAGGCTTGACGGGCGGAAAGTTAGCGCTTATTTGAAGTCCCCGCAATGTGGGCTCGGGGTGTTAGTGTGTAGTGCGCTGGGCCTTGGCAGGCCGCGTTTTGTTACCGTGGTGGCCTAGTTTATGCTTCTTGGGCCTAATTGTTAGAGGGCCCTTATTTTGGTCCCCGACACCATGTTTTTCCAATAAGTTTTAATTGTGCTTTAATTTGCTCTTTAAATTAATAAATGCAACTTCCATGATTTTTAATAATTAAAATATAAGTCCAAAAAATTATGAAATTTGTTTTGTGTGCTAATTAGGTGATGATGATCTTAATTATGAAGTTTGGTTAAGTTTTGATTAAGTTTTGTATTATGCTTAATTAATCCCTTTATTAATTAATGTTTAGTTAGTAATTCTTTTAATTAATTAGGGTTAAATTAATCCCCATTTAGCAAGTTAATTAGTGGCTTTCAACAACCGTGAAAATGGTCAATAAATTAGTAATCACTCTAATCACCATTAGGGGTTGCTTTGATTTTTGGGATTGAGTGATGACCCTAGGTCATTAACCCTAATGACCTTCGGCATTTCATGTTGATTGGCAGATCGCTAGTCCGGCCGCCGCCGACGC
This sequence comes from Chrysopogon serrulatus, assembly GCA_015844335.1. NCBI lineage: Eukaryota > Viridiplantae > Streptophyta > Magnoliopsida > Poales > Poaceae > Chrysopogon > Chrysopogon serrulatus. Next base: position 25,642 of record JADLZL010003047.1, read on the forward strand.
TTAGTTATACCTTCTTAGTGCAAGGTTGTCG